>BTHU01000001.1:112388771-112393771 GCA_036184795.1 Tokudaia tokunoshimensis | reverse complement strand
GTTTAGCTGTGGCACGTAGCTGATGCTGTAGGGATACGAGTACCACAGAGTGCAATGAGTTTGTGTGACGGTATGCTCAAAAGGATGCAGCTTCCTTTAGCATAAATACCTCATCCCAGGATTCTCTTCGACTGGGGTGAGTTCAAAGAAACTCCACAGAGAAAGAGAAGCTGAATGGGGCTATGAAGGCTGCAGAGAATTTTGCCAGGACCAGAAGATGAGGGGGACATTTTAAACAACGAGTCTAGAAGCTTCCTTTCTAATAGAGCCTCTGTGAGCAGCATGGACAGGTAGACTGTTGGCTGCCAGAGCAGAGTGGGGGCAGGGGGATGGGCTTTGAAAGTCAGGCAGAACTACACTGGGGTGGCTCCTCGTGCCAGGCTGAGGATCCTGAGAACAGCTCTACGGAGCCAGGGCAGAGCTGTCAGACAGAGTGTGCTTCACTCAGATTTGCATTTTACAGAGATTCCCCCAGCAGCAGTTGGGGGCTCTGCTGCAGTTGTCCTTACTTTTATGTCTGCTTGGGCCACCCTCCAGGGACCCTGCATTGTGGGGCCCACGTTGCACACGGTCTCAATGTGAGCGGGCAGCTGTGACAACATCTGGACCAAGCATGAGGGCGGCATTTGGCGCAGAGGAAAAACGGAGAGCAGGGAGGGAGATGAAACCAATAATGGGTTTTTTAAGCATTTGTTTTATTCTCGCTCTAAATGCATGCCCTCCTTTAACCCTGTGGATGGAATTCTATTGTGTCCAAGTCCTCCGGCATTGCAGACTGTTCTTCAAGAAGCCTGTGTCTGGGAACAGGAGAGGGACTGTTCAGAGCCACCTTTCTTCAGCCTGCTGGGCTTTGGGGCTACTTGGTTGCCTGGCACAGCACTGAGGAGTATTTTTAGAGCTGTAGTCAGTGGGAGGAGAAAGGATTTGCCTTTTAAACACAGAGCAAGCTCTGTGGGCAGGAGGACACCTCTCACATTGTGTTTAGATCCTTTCCTTAATCTAAATGCCAGCACAGAACCCTTTCTAGGAAGTGAAACCCACACGACCGTACTTATAAATAGCCCAGTGCTGCTCGGCAAGGAACAAAAATACTCACCGTGGCTCTCCTGCCACAAGTGCCGGCTTGGAAGGATGCTGTCATCAGATCACTCATACCCTTTCCCCAGTCATTGTGGGCAAAGACAATGCCATCTTCCCGAAAGGAAACAGCCATAAAACCTCCTCCATGACTTCCTAAAAGAGCTTTCCCGTCCACACTGAACATCACAAGCCCCCTCCTTCTACCAAGCCCCCCAGCCTCTGGGACCCTGAGACTACAGCCACAATTCAAGGCTTAAATACCTGCCTCTTCCTGAGCAGGGTATAGGAAACTGCTTCCCAGGCCTACAAAGCCTCTCCTTTTTCCTTCTCTTTCTCCAAATTGGCCTCCAGTTCCTACATGCAACAATGTAGATGATAAAACCACAAATGTTTTCATAACTGGTCCAACTGGCTTAAAACAATATTTTGTGATTGCATTTTTCATAATAGGTAGAGATGTCTTTTTCTTTTCTTTTCTTTTACCTCTGTTTAAACAAACGCTCTGCTTTAAGGCAGCACAATCTCCAGGACTTTACAGTTTCGATAAACGTGCGTACACCTGTGCTGTAAACTCCACTTTACATGTGGCAGGCCATTCGTGTTTTATAGCCCATTTTTCACCCACTGTTGTGGAGTCATGTCATAGGTGCACTGTAATGTGCTGGGAAGGTGGACGGCTTGAAGATCAGTTTAACAAAATGGTCTAATTTTGCCAACTTTAGTGCCAAAATCTGGATTGAAAAATGCAGGACTGGTACCCCAGGAGACCCTCTGTATGATGTCACTTCCCTGAGAATGGCCAAGATAAACATCTATTTCCAGACCCCTTGCACTCACCTCACGAATTCAACTTCATTTTCAATCCCCAAATTACAGTTCCTGTTTTCTAACAATTTTAATGTTAACTTGGTTGACATTTGAACTCTCCTGACTTTTTCTCAGACTCGAAGATTTTTATTACATTGCTGGTGGAGGAGACGAAATTCCATTCCAAATCTAATGACACTTTTGGAGCCCATGAGCCTGCAAACTTTTAAAAACAACGCAAGGCCGATTGAATGGTCCTGCCAGCAGGGAGTGGCAAGCACACAGATGGGTCCCACGGAGCTCAGCAAGGTGGGCCTGCTTCCTAACTGGGAGGGAAGTGGAACAATTTGTTTTCTCTTCTTAAATGGGAAGCTAGGTCAGTTTGCATCAGTGTGAATCTGTGCATTTAGAACAAGGCTCTTTGAATCTATTGAATAGTTATGGTGAGCCTGTTCCATTTGGCAATGCTCCCAAGATACACAATATTTTGTACCTGTTGCTCACAGAGAAAATTATCTGAGCGGCAGCTGTGAGTCACCCACTCTCCCCATGTGAACTCTGTGCTGGGTGAGGCTGTCACACCCATTCTAGCAGCCTAGAGACTGAGGACTGAATGTGGGAAGTTACACAGATGTTGCTGCTGACAATCTTTCTGACTCTCAGGGGCTAAACGTTCACCTGCATTCTTGTGTTACCCTGGCACAGAACACAGACAGTTGCTGACATATCTTACAGATGTGACAAATGTCTATGAGAGGATGAGTTAGGTGGCAGAATGAAGATTCTGTAGTTTCATAGCCTGTTCAAGACATTCTACAATGTATCAGATTGTGTTCTCCTGATCATAAGGACAGGGCCAAGTCATGAGATGCCCAGACCTCCTGATATGCATGGGAAGAGAATGTGAGATCCAGAAGACCCAAGCAAACCAGCACGAAGGGACGATGCCAGCTGAAAGCATGATGCCACCAAGGACTAGAGGTTGAAGGTATGTGGGTACAGACTGAAAGCATGTGTCAGGGCTGCTGTGACAGTGGGGTTCATGGCTGTATTCCCACTACTTTCTCATTCACTTTGCCTTGGCAAGATAGGTTCACTCAGCTAAATTAATCTATGAGCACTATTGTGTTGTGCACAAATGTGTCCTGGGAGGTGTGGCTCAATTGTTTTGATGTGCTGTAATAAATACCCTTCTCCTCCTCCTCTTCCTCCTCCTCTGCTACCATCATAACCATCACCACCACCACCACCACAACTACCACCACACACATGCGCGCGCGCACACACACACACACACACACACACACATTCAAATGGGAAAGATAGGAAGAGAGAAACACACACACACACACATTAGAACATCCCATTTATATAAATGTTACATAAAGGGAGAGCACATGAAATGTTATTGGTTGGCCTTTGGTATATAGATCTTCCAAGAAAATTTGCCAGTCTCCATTGCCCAATTGCAGCCCATTGTGCCCCTTTCTTATGGGGAAATGCACAGTTGGTAGGTGGCTCTGGCATGTTTTCTGTCTACCTTGGATTGACTGAGACGTGTGCTCATGGAGTAGTGGAAAGTCCTCTATACTTGGGCTGTGATGGCTCCCAAGTTTCACCTTGTCCTTTCTTGTCCTTGGTGAGATGGCATGGGGTCCTGTTTGACCATTCATTAAGGTAGGGTAATAAATATCATCTTGTACCTCTTGAGGTACCCAGTGGTTGGTCTGGTTGGTCTGGCCTTGTTTTCTATATATGTTGACTTAGGTTGAGGTTGAGAGAGTCAGAAGAGTTGACTTCATAGAGATAAGCTCAGGTGGGATCTCTTGGATAATGACCAGTCACAATGTGCTCTTGATGATTGGTTTTGGTTCAGAGTTCCCTGAGTCTCTTCTGGTCTATCTAGAGTGAGCTACTTCTGGATAGAGGCATTCTTCATGGCTCTACGACTGACCCAGGTAGAATTCGGTGACATAGCCTGCCCTTAGTACTGAGGCTCATTCAGGATAGGAGGTATTGGGAAGTTAAAAATGTGAGCCAGGTGTCTTTGTTCTTCACTTTGCCGTGGAAAACACTAGTGAAATCAAACAAGCATGTTTTCCCCTCTGGTGGCATAGAGATGCCACAGTTTGAATGCAGAAGCCTTGGGATGAACCTTCTTTATTTACTCATTGGCTGTGTGATCTTAGAAGAGTCCTTTCCCATTCATCCCTGCTGCTCTCTGGGGATTGACCCAGATTCAGAGGTCAACCTCTCAGAACACCAGCACTTGCCAAGCGCTCATCGGGCTTGAGAGTTAAAGGAACATGGCATTTGAAATGCATGTGGAGTAGAGGTCAGCCAAGACAGCTAATGAAGAAGAGTCTTGGGAATAGCCTTTGATTTCACAATGCCATTTTAACATTTTAATCAGATGTATGCATGTGTGTGCTAGCATGTCTGAGAACTCACACCAGTGACTAACACTGTGCCTACATTGCTTCTGGAATAACACCGCTTTTGATAAACTTTAGTGGAATGTAGCAAATCACTCTGTCTCCCCTCATTAGCAAACGTTTCCAGGAAGGCACAGAGCCAATAGGTGGACTAGGTGGGTTCTGTGAATACAGGCAGCAGCCTCTTGAACTTGCTCCCAATCAGCTCAGACATGGCAGAATAGAATCCACGCGTGTCCCCTCTGCTGCCTCCTGAACCGACTCTCTCCACTTAGAAAGTGGGTTGCTAATTGTTTGATTTTTTTTCTGCCAACAGGAATCCCCACAAATTAGAATTGTAATCTCTGTGGGTATTTCCTGAATTAAAGGAAAATATATAATAAAATAAATAAATATTAGTTGTTTGGTTGCATAAGCTTTTGAGACCTGCAAGGCTCCGCATCAATTATTAAACATGGCCAAAGATGGTATTCCTAACTAGTGAGTGTTGTTGCAAGCCAGACGGTGACAGGAAGCTCCAGGCACAGATTTCCATGCTCACACTGAAGGGCCCTGAAAGTCTTTGCCTGGAAGCTCTAGCTTGGTTTCTTTAAACAGTATTTAGCATAGCTTCTGGACACACGTGCAGTTTCAAACACGTCCTCCGCATCCCACACACACCTACTTTTTTTTTTTTAA